>JANEHU010001089.1:0-50389 GCA_027563435.1 Nasonovia ribisnigri
TATCATCATTAGAATTTTATTCAGTTCTTGAAACTTTTGCAGAGAAAAAGGCAAGACAGAAATCTTAGTAATTTTTAAACTTTTTTATGATAAAATGTTATAAAAATAGAAATTATATAAAATAAATTGTTAATTAATAAGTTACTTACTATTTTTATAATTATATGGAAGATTGAAAATTAATTATTTTAATTAAAATTCATATAATAGAATCCATAAGTATTTTAGATTCTGAGCGAAGCGATGAATGTATTAGTTTTACAATGATGTGTGTTTTTTTTTTTATTTTTTTTTATTTTTGTGTCTGTCATCACGTTTTGGGACAGTAAAAGTGCTTAGATTTTCTTCAATAGTACCTTTTCTGATAGGAAAGTGAATCTAGTTGGTACTTTGGGAAGTCAAAAGTAAACATTTTCCAGTAGTTTTCAAAAGTACCGTGAAAAACAAATGGAAAATTAAGGAAAAAACGGGAATTTTTACGCAACATTGATTTTCGATAAAATCGATTTTGGTTTTTGGTGTAAGTCTAAAAAAAATGACGGTAAATACATGAAATTTTTACTGAATGTTTATATAAGCAGTTTCTATATACCATACCGTTTTCAAAATATTTTGACTTATTTTGAGCTGTTTACAGACATTTTAAATTTCCAATCTTTTTGGTTTTTTTTTTTTAAAAAATCAATAACATTTTATTTATTCGTTAAAAATTCTTGAAAATTTAATAGAATGCTCTAATATATTGTTTCAAAGGCACATGAAAAATATTAAAAATCTGTAGTCACAATTTTTTTTTTTAAGCATTTAAAGTTGAAATTTTGACAAATTACGTAAAAATGACGAAAATTTGCAAATTATTTGGAGTTAGAAATTCATAAAAATTTTTTTTTTTAAATCTAAGGTTTTAATTTTTAACACAAGATTTAACGTAAGTTTTTCTACTTTTATCAAAAATAAAATATCTAAAAGCAATTAAAAATAATTTTTTATGAGTGTTTTAAGTTCATAATTTTACAACATAGGATATTCACTCGATTTCTCATGTAGCGTTTTTCTTATTTGGTTGTAATTCAAAAACGAATAATTGTAGATGCATGAAAATTTCACTAAATGTTTATATTCTCATTTTCTATACACCATTCAATTTTGAAAATATTTTGATTTGTTTTGAGCTGTTTACAGACATTTTTAGTTTTCAATTTTTTTAGTTTTTTTTTTTATAATTGTCAATAAAATTTTATTTGGTGGGCCAAAAAGTCTGAAAATTTAATACAAGCTTTTTTATATATTGTTACAATATCAGTTGAAAAATTTTAAAAATACATAGGCACGATTTTTTTTTATAAGCATTTAAAGTTCGAATTTTGACAAAATTTGTCAAAATCTCGAAAATTATAAATCATTGTAATTAAAAAATTATAAAATGTTCAGTTTTTATAACTAAGTGTTGAAAATTTAAAACAAAAATTCTCATAAATAAATCATACTGTAACCAAAAAATCTAAAAAATATATCAACACATTTATTTTTTACAGACATTTTAATTTCAAATTTAGACAAAATTTCATATTTAAACCAAGAATAATGATTTTAGTTATTTTGATATAATTTAAAAATATTATTTGTTGGTATATGAAACTTTTAGAATATATTGTTATATTTTATATACACGCAATGGCATTTTAAAATATAATTTTTTTGAGAAAAATGAATTTAACCAACTATAGTAAATACTAATGCCTATAATACTAAAATTAATTAGTTTATTCACAATAATATCATCAAATACATTTAGACTTAGTAAGATATTATAGACTGACTGACCGTCTTCCCTCAGAATCGTTTTTCTTATTCAATGATATTATATCATTGGATAAAAATCTAACTAACACAATCCATTACAGTGACTCACTTGTAACCTACTGTACAGCAGAGCGACATACACTTACCCGCCCTTTTTAGTTTTACATTTTTTAATTTTTTTTTTTCATAGAATAATTTATTTCGTTAGATTCTTTAGATGTTATTATAATTTGTACTTAAATAGCCTATTCATGACGCTACATCATCGTATTATTTTTGTGATGCTCTGACGGGATAAATCTTTGTTCTGTGAACCATGTTATTTATTACCATAGTAGCATACACCATCCACGTCATAATAATATTCACTTATTGTTTGGTATATATTTACAAACAGATTGTGCGATAAAAAAATAAAATCTATATAAAATAATAAAATAATATAAAAAATATAAATATATTTAATATCATACTAATATTATTAAGCGAAAACAGGGACAGTAACTGTGGTCTATGTGCTACCATGAGAAAAAAAGTAAATGTCCTGTCAAAACGTGCTCTGGAGTTTTATATACCTTCCTTAGTCATTTGTTACTTGTTATGGACTCAAGTGTTTTTAGGAGTATAAAAAAATATATTTTTAGATTACCGAAGTTCAAAAATAAAAAAAAATCGTTAATTGCCAATCTCTGGAGAATTAACACCAAATACTTTTTGGTACCACGCACATTTGGCTATTTAATTTATATTTTAACGAGGGTACATGCGAGTTTAAATATTTTATCAGTTTTCTGAATAATATTTGTCTAATGTATTAAATATTAAATTTAAGTACCCCGTAGGCTAGTATTTGGATCATTGCAAATACCTTTGTTAATATAATATAGGATTTCAAATAAATTACATTTTAAAATTTAAGTAATCAAAGCGTGCATTACATTATTATAAAAAATCCTGATATGACATACGGTGATGAACGGAGAACATTTATCTGAAGGATTATTTATTTTTTTAAATATATTTGGATTACTATCAAATGTAAATGTTTATTATTATTATTACAATATAAAAACTATTCATTTTGGAAATTTGTAAATGTATAATGATTGTCATATTGGATCTAAACAGCCTCCGGGTGTTTCACGATTCTCGTGTTACGAACACACATCTGCGTGTACCATTGCTGAATATTTGAATACCTACATTTAAAATTAATAAATTATAATATATTATATTAATCAAGACGGTCTAAAATGTTGTATAAAAAAAAATTTACAACTGTTAAGTTAAAACTAAAATAATTATTTTGTACATTAAATAGGAAAATGAGAATAATATAGAACCTTAGTTTAAAAATTAAAATATCAAGTCTTTACCTATGATTATAAATTAAATTAAAATAAATCCTAAAAAATAACTGTAAGTAGATACCTAACTATTTACAATAGGTAAAACATTGAAAGTTGTTGTAATATGTTTGATATTGATGTAAAAAATGAATGACTAATTATTATCGGATTTTAAATTATTATGTTCATCGTTACAAAATGTTCTTAACGCTGTATTAAATTGCAAATTTATGACTTTGAAAATGATGTATCTAAAAAATTGGTTTTTAGTAAATAATGTTTTCAGTCTAAATGTTATAATTATTTTTACTACCTTTGTCCATATTTGAATGGCTAAATAAATTATTTTAGATAATTTCAAGTGTCTAGGGTCTTTATTTATTGAATTTCGATGAAATAGTCTCATACAAAAACAGAAATGTCATACATTTTTCATTTATATGATATTTTGTCGGTATTTTTTTCTTTACGCTTAAGAAAACTAATGATCTCTTTAGAGTACCAAATTGATAAAATTTTAAATCGATAGGTTTTTATGAAACTTTTAGAGCACTCCTTTTATTAGAAAAATTTATCATAGAAAAATAAATGAAAATCCCAATTTGGTGTGAAACCATTAGTCAATATACCGGAGAGGGGTACTAAATAGGTAATCCGGATATCAGTTGGGGTGACACTTCTTTTTTTGACAGGAAACTTTACACTATACGTTGTATCAAACTGAATAACATGAAAATCCTCTTTATCGAATAGTATAGTTAAAATCAAAAATATAATATTATCTTGCCGGTATAGTTATTAAAATTGTATATATATAAAACTAGTTTGTAAAATATTTTTGAAAGTTGGTTAAACTCACAAAACCATAGCCATTATTATATTATTTGATACAAATTCAGATTCATGAAGTGTAAAGTTTTAAAAGCAATACATGTAATTAATATAATAAGTTTAATTTTGATCGATTGTGATGATGGCAAAAACAATTATTAGGAACATAATACTAGCACAGTCAACCAAATACTATGGACTCGCTATAAAATAAAAATATTCGATATTATAAACTTCATAGTACCCATATTCCAGTAATGTATTAAGTTGTAATTGAATAATCTGTGTTATTTACTTACAAGTTACAAAGTCATTATATGTTATTATATCGCAATGCGTAGAAACTCTGAGAAAGTTCTCATTGTCTTCCATCATACATTTCTCAGTGACATCGTGGATCACTACTCATCCAAAGTTTTCTCCGAAACGACAATATCATAAACTTTGCCAACAAATGTGAAATAAATTATCTAAGTAATATAAAAAAAAATGGCAAATGAAATGCATTTCACATAGATAGTTGTATAATCACATTATAATTAATTTTATTTTCATAACATATGTTGTAAGTTACCTAATTTTATTAAAAGAGCAATCGTATAATATTATTTCATTGAAGAATGTAAACAAAAGCTTATCTTTAAGTTAGAAGGCTGTAAATAAAACTAAACAAAAAAAAAATAGTATTTAATTAAAAAACTTTTTCTGTATACTCTTAATACCAATTTCCAAAGGACTATACGTTTTGGATTCAATAGATTTCCTTATTAAATGAGAATTGGGAAAATATTGATATGAAATCAACAATTTGATGTGTGGTTGTACAAAAATAATGGCGCCGACGTGCCATTACAATGTGTGTAAACGCGACTAACGGGCCGGTTGCTGACTTCGGGAGACTGAATACGTCTCGTCACTGGACGGACACGCCCCACGAGAGGCAACACATCGTTATTCTTGGTAATTTAATATTTCATTTTGTCCAAATTTAATCATAAAAAAGCTATAAAAAAAAAACTGTGTGTTTATATTTTTGAGATTTTTTAGTTACAAAATAACATAATTACGTATTTTCAATCCTTAGTTATAAAAGTTGAATTTTTAACTACAAAAATATTTTTCAATTTAAAATTTAATAACTTTTGTAAAAAATAAAACTTTGAATGCTTGTAAAAAAAAATTGTGTCGTATGAATTTTTAACATTTTTCATCTACTATTGTAACAATATATTAGGAGCCTTGTATTAAATTTTCAAGCTTTTTGACCCAACGATTACAATTTTATTGACATTCATAGAATAAATACCTAAAAAATAGGAAATAAACGTACACAGTTCAAAACAATTCAAAATATTTTTTTTTAATTTTATCGTCTGTAGGAAATGCTAATATAAACAGCCAGTGAAAATTTCATGTATCTGTGGTCATTTGTTTTAGAGCTATACCAAGGTTAATCCAAAATTGATTTTGCGTAAAAATGTTTGTATTTTCCTTAATTTTTATTTTGTTATTCCCTGCGCTTTTGAAATTGTGAATTTTAAAAAACGACCTTCTGAATGCACAATCAAACAAGATACTGTTGAAGAAAATCGAAGCATTATTTCGACTACTTATCGTGTGCACAGACACAAAAAATGAAAAAATAAAAAATAAAAACACTGTAAAATCAATACATTAATCGCTCCGCTCATAATATAAAAGTCATAAAGTTCATACTATTTCAAAAAAATGACAATTTTGTAAAAATAATAATCACTATTTCTAGAAATATCTACTTGAGATATATTATTTTATTTTTTGACGAATTAGGTACATTGCAATTTACATTGCATTTTATTGTTTTTTCTATCTAAATATATTATGATGCCTAATTGGTTTATATAATATAGAATTACATTTTGAAAAATAATTTGTTAGGTTAGGTAAGTGTAGGTGTATTGTATTTATTTTTTCGTCGTGGACGATAATATTTGACGATTATTTAAATAAAAATAGTACATTTGCTTTGAATTATTGTGGTAAATTGCGTGTACCTATACTGTTAATTGGAACATTTCTGTATAATTTTATACATTGATTGTTGTATAATAAACAGTTGATCAAATATAAATATCCGGCAGAATCCATAGCCGATAAATTAAAACAGAAAAATCGATTAAACCCCACCATTAAGCACCAGACAGCAAAGGTGTTATTTGTAACGGATAAAATGCAACATTGCATACGATACCACCAGAGTTATACACGACGACAAACACGTCATATAATTTACAAACGTTTAACGATGACATTTTATTGCGTACTGACGGTGCGGGGCTTGCGACAACCACAGCCGACAGCTGCTATAATATTATATACTCGTGTTTGCCTGAATAGGTGGCGGCGACCGTCAGTCGAGACGACAATAGCACAATTGGTACATTCGGCTACCATTTATCCTAAACGGCTTCCGTCTTACAAAAGCGTCAATTCCCAATCGGCTTCTGTTTTTCGTAACACAAATTCTTTCCCACATCATACAGACTTATAGGAATATCTCAAAACAGGTGTGATTAGTATGTATTTTTTTTTTAAAATTGTATTTTTTTAAATATTATATTAGACATTGGTGGTTTTTAAATTTTGTATGGTAAGTAAATTATAAAAATTAGCGTTATAAAAAGTGAGCAAGTGGGTTAGTACTCTTTAAGTACCCACGAATATTATTTTTAAACGACAATAAAAAAAATAAAATCATAAATATCTAATTGGGTCCAAATTTTAATTTAAAATATTTGTTAAAAATGACTGTTTATATAATTGTTTAGATTTTTTTATAATTTTTTCGGTTTTTTTTGGGGACTATAGCAGGGGCGTCATTTAATTTTTTTTTAAAAAATAAGATTATTTTTGCCTGGCGCAGGAAAATAATTATAGTCAGGCCTAAGAACATTCTTGATAAATTTAAGGTATGCGTAAGGTTTGATAAAAGCTCTCAGGGTAACGGTCCAATATGCGACCTACAAATGTTACTCGACCTACTGATAAGATTGAGTTGATCTACATGTTTCTTTATCATGGTTATTGTCGTTATGGGAATTTTATTCTATTTTATTTTATTTCTGTTCTCCGATAGGTACCTACTTACAATCATTTATAATACTTTACTGTCCTCAGTCAGTACAGTTCCGATTTCATTCGTATGTGTCGTGCGCTCGTTTTGTGATTTTTTATTTGAATTTTATTTTGTGCGTGTGAATTTTTATGTTCTAACTCAACATGACATCTACTATTGGTAACCTATATAGGAACATTATTAGAGATGAAGTGGTATGTGTTCAATATTTAAAAGACCAAGGTTTATTACTGGCCGATAATCCGATGACATGTATAAAGGCGAAAGACGGTGTTGTATGTAATGGACAACTTGTGGAATATTTAAGAAGTAGTAAAAAATGAAATTCTGATGGCACTATGAAAAAAGTTGTAACATTACGATGTTCAAAACGGGGTTGCCAGACTTACCAATCGATTCATAAAGATAATGACTTTTTTTCCCTACACGGATCTTAACGGCCGTTGTAATAGTCAGCTATCATTATGTGAAATAATGGAAATAGTTTGGTTCTGGGTTAATTTAGTTCCAATAAATCAAGCTGTAAATTGGACTGGAAGAAGCAAAAACACCATCATTGATTGGTATAATTTATGCAGATATATACCAGTGTATTGTTTTTCAAAAAGAGAGAAAATGGGTGTACTGTCCAAATTGACGAATCCCTTTTTCAAGGTAAAAGGAAGTATAACCTGGTCGATTATAGCGATAACATCAGCCATTAAGATAAATAAATAATTCCAACAACGAAGATTCTGATGAAAATGAAATAGTACGTACAAATAAAAATGATGGGAATCGTATAGTAGGCCAATGGGTATTTGGAATTTGTTGGAAACGGCCAGACTTATTATTAGAACAGCGATTTTTTATAGTAGAAAAACGAGACCGAGAAACTCTTTTACAAATTATTAAAAATGAAATAAAAACTGGAACGACAATTTATAGTGACCAATGGAGAGCGTACTCAACATTAGATCATCATGGATATATTCATCAAGCAGTTAACCATTCAGAATTTTTTATTGACCCGGAAACAGGAGCACACACTCAACTAATTGAAGGCTTATGGAGAATTATGAAATCCAAATATAATATCAAAAAAAATGGGGCGTCTTATTTTCTAGATAGACAACTCCAAGAAGAGTGGTGGAGATCGTATCAAAATCCAAAAACCATTTTTGATGAATTTTTGACTGATATGAAAAATACGTTTCATAACAATGCGGACTGAAATAATACATTGTTATGAATACATTTAGTTATTGACGACACTGAGAAGTGGAATGAAAAAAATGTTAGATAAAATTATTTGTATTTTAAATATATAACGTAGGTCGCATATTGGACCGTTACCGCTCTCAGTTTATTTAATTTTTTCCCAACGCTGAGGAAAATACAAAGGTTTTTTTTTTCTAAGAACCAACTAGATTCATTATTCTACCAAATACTATGAAGTGGTAGATAATTGAAGAATTTTTACTGTCACAAATAATAATGATTGATGACAGACAAAAAAAAACACATAATTCTAAGATCAATACATTTATTACTCCGTTCAAAATCTTATACAATGAAAAATTAATAATCAACAGATATTGTCTAAATTGCCCAAATAAAAATAAAACATTACATATGTATTTTATTTCAACAAATAAATTAGTGAATAGATTTTTACTTAAACCTCAAGAATTAAGATAATTATTTACAAAATACTTAATGTATTACTTTAAGAGGACGTAGCACACGTATGTGTTGTCTCCGTCGAGCACACACACAACAATTTTCCGTTCTTTAGTTTCAATAAGGACATAAGGTGGTCTCAATTTTTATATTAGAGTGAATTGATTTATTATCAAACTTTTAAGTTCTGTGTTTTCTCATTGTTTTTTACGATATTATAATTTTTAAGTGAGTTATAAGTATGTAAAATATTATTATTTGAAAATGCATATAACTTATTTAAAAATTAAAATATTGTACAAAACTAACGATGAGAGAACACAGATAATGTTACTACTTTAAAATTTGATAATAGGTCAGTTCTTTCTAATATAAAAACTGATAGCACCCTATTGAAATATTGAATAAACTATAGCGATCGAACATTTGGTATGTCGTACGTAATATATGAGTATTATGTCATATATTTTTTTTTATTATATTTGATTTCTTTTCAAATAATTTATACATTTTCAATTTGATAAAATGTTGTCATAATTTGAACTTTAAATGCATATAAAAAAATTAAAAATCTTCCATATTATTATGTAGGTATTTGTAATATTTTTAAACTGATATTACAACAACGTGTAAGGATCCTTGTGTTAAATTGAAGCTTTTTGACCTAATGAATAAAATAATATTGCAATATAGAAAAATAAAACTAAAAAATCAGGTAAGAGGAAGTCACTCTGCACTCTACAGTACAGTAGCTTACAAGTGGGTGACTAATGTATTTTAAATTTGAATTCAATGATATATTATCATTGCATACGAAAAAGTATTCGAAGCGGAGATAGTTTGTCACCATAGGATATTTTATATGATATTTATAATGTTTAATACAGAAGCCAGTTAAGTTGAATTATTATTATTTGTTTATTATCATATTTGAATATACCTAATAAGATACTTTAGAAGTTTCAAGTAGCTACGAATATTATTTTAACCCAAAACTAAAATCGTTCTTATATTAACTAATTTCGCCCAAATTTGAACATGAAATAACTATAAAAAAAACTGTCTTGGTGACGGAATAACTATTTATGTGGAATCTTGTTTCAAATGTTCAATCCCTAGCTATACAAATTGAAAATTTTATACATTTTTAATTTCAAAATAGTTTTAGATTCTGAGCGAAGCATTGAATGTATTATTTTGCAATGATATGTATTTTTTCTTTGTGTGTCTATGTAGGTACTTATACCTACACGATAAGAAATAATGCTTTGATTTTTAACTTAATTATCTTATTTGAAGGGGAAATGAATCTAGTTGGAACTAGTTGGAGGACAAAGTCCTCAGTAGTTTTCAAAAGTGCCAAAAACAAAAAGTGAAAAACAAAAAGAATAAGAATAAACCAGAATTTGTTCGCAACAACGGTTTTTGACGTACATCCAGGGACGACATAACGTAATTTTACGATCGAAACTGTCGCCCGGGAGTATCGCTGAATCGGCGACCGTCGTACTAATTACTAAAATAATATTTCCATCGATTTTACTATTGATATAGGCTTTAGATTTTGTGCACTATTCTGATAAACAAAGAAAACGTTATTATATATTTTAAACTCGGATAGAAATATTAAGGAATCTCAAATAGTCAAATACCAATAGTATAAAAAAATGTTATGAAAATTAACTATTGTACTACGGTGGCTATAACGACGACGCGGCGGCAGAGCTGCGCGGCACAGTAAAGTTATTATTATCAAAAAGTATCGGAGAATACTACGATAATATTAAAATATTAAAATATTACTTTTAATATTACAAATATTACCCGCCTATAAAATAAGTGGATTATTTTCCATGACCCTCTCCGTCCATCCAGTGATAACATTATAATATGTTTAGTCGTCGTGAACTCGAATAATCTTTTACAGTCTTACACATAATATATTACGATGATATCGACGAGGACTTTTCTTTATATTTACATAATAAGTAAACATGGCATAAAATCCCCGATACGACAACAACGTCTTACGATTCCGCGAATAAACTGTTTTTTTAATTGTATTGATGACTGAATATGTCCATGTTATAACATTTTTATATTATATACCTGACCTACTAATGAGTAGCGGCTCGTGAGTAAATATTCTCCGGATACCTACTTTGATTAAATTAAATTAAATTAAAGCTCATGACGACGTACAGTGTTACGATTAGATTAATTAGCTTCTATAATAGTTATTATCAAAATATGTTTAATAATAAATTATGACGGCGTACTATGGTACTACGATGGGTACAACGACGGCGCGCGGCGGCAGAGCGGCACGGCACAGTAAAGTTAATGTTGTCAAAAAGTAACGGAGAATAACCCGACTATATAATACGCGGATTATTCTCCGCGGCCCTTTCCGTACATCCAGCGATGACATAACGTCATTTTACGATCGAAACTGCCGCCCGGGAGTATCGCTGAATCGGCGACCGTTGTGCAAATTACTAAAATAATATTTCCATCGAAATTTCTATTTTTATTAACATATTTTTATCGCTGTATCACCAGTACCACGATTATATTTTAGTACGAAACGACAAACAGTACAGACTGGCAAATTATGTCCCACAGATACCGATGTCACTTTTTTTGTTTGCGAGCGTTTAATATCGAACTTATAAACTGCTACTTACATTTTTAAATTCAGTTTCGCACGAGTTGAATGTGTATTAAATTGTTTTTATTTATTTGGAATCATTTTTATCAAAAGGATTTATGTTATATATATTTAAATTTTAAAGTAAAATGTCAAGTTGTACCGTGCAGTGTGTACATAATATAATATGTATAATGTTAAACATAATTTATACCAAGTAGGTGCAATTTATTTACTAACCAGACTGGTATTTGTAAACATATTATAAATTGTGAAAAATCATTGAAAAAAAATATCCAGTTGATGATTTATTTCTATGTGTATATGTTTACATCAACTATTAAACTAGGTGGTTTTGTAATGAATGATTTATTCAAGGTACCTACCTAACTATCTTAAAACCACGTCAACCAGAAAAAAACCGAAAAATCATATATTTCATTCTAACATAGTTATTAAATTCTTGTGAAATGTGTGATGTAAATTATTTTATCGACGCTTTTAACCCATCAATGTTGACCACATGGTTATAAATTTGACATTTTTATTAATATATCCAAACACCAATTTATATATTTAACTACTATTATTTTTTTATTCGATTTTGAGTACATACATCATATTTTAGGTTTTCAAATCTATAATATTATGTTTAAATCAGTGTTAATCAGTGACCAAATTATTATTAATCATTGATGACGTTTGGAAATATTTTGTTTTATTTTGTTATATTGTATCAATGGATTAGGTCCTGATAATAACAATTTAAAATTATCTTAGTGATTCTAACATTAATAACTATAATAGGTATTTCTGAAACCATAGTTTTCTAAAATGAGTAAAATGTAGGTATAACTTTTATCAGTAGAAAAAATGATTTTTTTTTTTTTGTTATGTGGCATTTCCTAATATTTAATTGATTTAATTGAGCTGAATGTTATATTTGCTATATTTTATAAGTTTTCAATATATTCAAGGAGCAGTAGTTTCATCTGCAAAACAAATTATTTCTACATCAATATAAAGTATTTAAGTATATAAAAAAATAAACAACCAAGCACAGTTCTTTGAGATATTCGACTAATACAGATTATCATCAATTTGTAATACTTGGTGTCTATCATTGAGGTATATTATAAACTATAAAAACTTAGGTTACTAGCAATACAACTTGTTCCAGAATAATTCAATTTATTTCTTAAGAGTTCATGATTGATAAAATCAAAGCCTGTATGATATCAAAAAAAAAATTCGCTTAATCTTATAACTTTGGTCTTCAATTTATAATGAGTTTTAGTCAAAAAGTTTCATAATTCTAATTTTAGTGCATTGTTCTTCAATTTTAAACGGACTTTTATTGATGAAATTGATCTTTAGTTTTAAAGTTGTTTATCAGAAAAAAAGTTATAACCATATATTTTTCGAAGATTGCTGGATATATGCCAGTAGAGAATAATATATTAAATTAAAGCATAAAGGGGAGACATAAACTATATGCAGTGTTTTTAAGTAAATAATTAAAATGATGTTTAATTTTTAATAGGTATGTCATTTTCCATTTAATCAGATGTAATTTGTGTAAGAATAATAATATTATGTATATAACAATTTGAGTTTAAATTTTTTAAATTTTCTTTTACAAAATTATTCTTATACACATTTATATACAGTTACTAATACTCACAACTAGGGCTTGGTAAAAAAAATATGCATTCATTTATCCTCTTAAAAAGTACACGATGCAATTATTTATCTTTTTACTCACAATTTTTGTAATTACAAATATTTTACTAAAAATTATTTTTATATTTTATAATTTTCACCGAATATTGATGAATAAAAACATAACATTATAATATGTCAACTAAGGATTTGAAAAGCACAATACAATAATACCTAGTTATGGTAAATATGCAAAAATATACAGTATAAAAACTTTTACCAACTTTTCATATTACCGTGAAAATTATTTCAAAATTCTTTAGCAATAAATCTAATAGTGCAACAAAAAACAGGCAAATGCAACAAATTCCGTGGTCCACTCATTACTATAGTAGACATAATAAATTATTTTTGTTTCTATTGTTTTTGTTATCATTACCCACGTAAATAATAAATTTTAATTATAATATTTAAATTATTATCAACACTATTTTCTGTTTGATATTAAGTTATATTATTAAAAATATCCCCTAAAATTATGTATGCAATGTACAAAAGTACAAAGTACCATTTCCCACGGATGTACTGTTTACATTAAAATAACGTTTAACAATAATAAACCATAATCATTCATTATATTATACATATTTACATTATTATATATTTGAAAGCAAAAATATAAGTGTATAAAATTATATTATTAGAAATACCTATTAACATTATGCTCAAAATACAAAGTTCTATTTCCCACGGATATACTATTTACATTAGAGTAATCTTTAACTATTGTAAAATTATAATATAAAATATAAATAAAATGATAACACACTAGGAACGATTTGACCTCTAAAAAAATAGCATAAAAAGCCCGTCTAAACATCATACGTAGATACAATTTTAAATGCTATATGAAAAAAATATGGTTTTTAACATTAATTTTACTACTTTTTTCAAGCGCAAGACCTCAAATATAATCAAAAAGCGCATAGCCCAGGGCCTGGGCCAGGGGCGTCATTTTAAATTTTAAATTTTAATAAAATAATAATATTTAATATAATACGTAGTTACAATTTATACTTAACACTGCAATGCACACGAAACTTTACTCAAGGCGACCGCGTGTCTGGTCAATAGGTAGGTAATACATTATCCAATATTAAATAATATAGAATTAGCAGGTGCTGACATCAAATAAAATGTATAAAAATAGTCAAAAGCGTAATGTACAGAGAATATAAACATTGCTATAAATGTCATCGAGTATTTTCATTCGTATTTCAAAAATGATATCTATATGTCACAATTTTTTTTTAATGTTTTATTGTGAGTTCAATCGGAAGTTTTTTAGGTAATAAGTATGTAACATATATAATTTGTAATTTTTTACAGCTTAAAATCTGAAGAAATTTCACTAATTGAGTATATAGTTATAATAAAATACCATATATACCTAGAAGGATGATTTTCGAAACCTATATACGAATATAAGAACCTATACATATATATTATTACCTGTATTATTGGCGATTTTTATTAAATAATATGATATATTTATACTTTTATTTAACAGCAGATATATCGGCAAATTGGGTTTCGGCGATGTGGGAAAACACGATTCAAATTACGCCTTTCTCCCATAGCAATGGCTCTGGATCTATGACGTGCCGACGTCGGTGAAACCAAAAATGCAAATTGTCTATTTTATTCGATAGACTAAAAGCGCAAATTCGTTTTGCGCTGTTATACCTTAGTAGTGGTATAAAACTGCAAAAATAAATTTATAGGTAATCAAAGTTCAAATTTTGACAAAATACGTAAAACTCACGAAAATGTACAAATTATTTTGAGTTGGAAATTCTTAAAAATTTTCTTTTTCAATCTAAGATTTGAAATTTGAATACAAGATTTCTCATAAGTATGTTTACCTTTATTGAAAAAAATAATATTTAAATTTTGATGACCGTTTCTATTTAAAATTTTTACAACATTGGATATTCTTTTGATTTCTCATCTAGCGATTATTTTGTTGTAAATCAAAAACGAATAACTGTAAATACAAGGTATTGTAAAATGTATAAAATAATATGTTTATTTTAAAAATTCCTATACTTGATAAAATAATCAAGAAAGTTTAAATGGTTTTGAGCTGTTTACGGACATTTTCAATATTCAATTTGTTTAGTTTCTAAAATTGTCAATAAAAATTTATTTTTTGGGTCAAAAACTTGAGAATTTAAAAAAAGGCTCCTGATATATTTTTATTATAGCAGTTGAAAAATATTAAATATACATTGGCACAATTTTTTTTATAAGCATTTAAAGTTCAAATTTTAAAAAAATGAATCAAATTTAAAATTTAATATTATTTTTTGCTAAGTGTTGCCAGTGGGTGGCTTCTTAATCAAATTTTCAAGTCCTGTTTTCTCTTAGCACATAAGCTTATTGTACATAAATTGTATAGATTGTTTATTTCTAATAAAAAAAAAAAAAAAAATATTATTTTTAGATAAAAAATTATAAAATGTTCAGCTTTTATTGCTAAGGATTGCAAACTTAATACAAGATTCCTGGTAAATAGGTGAATAAATTACTTTATTCACAATAATATAATTAAAATATAGGTGTCTGGTCACTTCCTCGTCCAATACGTTTCCCCGTGCATGTATAATAAATATAAATAATAATAATTTTTATTTTGCAAATAATTTCTTTTTGTACACACAATATATCTTAGAGCATTAAATATTCGGTTAAAATAGCAAAATTAAAGATATTTAATGAATGCTTGTATATGCATATTTGCAACTCTCCGATAAGCTAAAAGCTTGTTGTGGAGGGTTTTAAAGAATTCACAAAAACAATATTACACTACAAATAATATTAATGAAAAGTCGTCAAGCTTATACAATTTCTATTTCATTTAAATGTATGCGTTTTATATACAGCTTAAAATGTCTGAAATTATGAAAATCAAATATATTATTTTGAAGGATCCTACATAAGTGTATAGCAATAGGAATAGCATTTTTCGCACCAAAATTCTTGTAAAATATAGGAACTCTTATGTTAATAATTTTTTCATATCTAGTACAATGTTCATAATTGACGGAGAATATACGTAGTATCATGCCTGTATTTATTTAGAGCAATTAAGATATTTTTAAAATACAAAGCTTTGATAATATATACATTTAGTTCATGGTACACATATTTATTATTGGTATATTTTGGATTATTTAACAAGAATCAAATTAGGCTATTTACAGTTGACTTTAATTAAATTTGCATGTCAGTTATATGCCTGGCCCCACACAATTATTCCGTAATTCAATATTGACTGAACCAGCGTAATGTATATGAGTCTTTTTATTTGTATATTGAATATATATTTAACATCATTAAAGATATAAAACAACTTACGTATTATACTAGTTAAATTGTTTATGTGATGATCCCATTTAAGTTTACTATCTAGTGTTATACCAAGGTATTTAATTTTATTTACAGAAAGCAAAGCAGTAGATATAGTTATATATAATTATAATATAATAAACATCACCTAGCCCCTAGCTCCTTAGTCCATGCTGTCCATAGTCCCTACTCCCTATATTTAATTTTTAATTGGTACAGTAGTAAGCAAAGTAATAAGCAATTAATAATAGAAGAATTATTTTACATTTTATCGTTTCTATTTTTCATCCATTTTTACATTGGCTATGTGAAGTGGCACAAGTCTGTACCAAGTAGGTAGTACCTACGTACCAGCAGATTTTAGTAGAACTTATTGTTGTCTCCAATA
Organism: Nasonovia ribisnigri; assembly: GCA_027563435.1. Taxonomy (NCBI): domain Eukaryota; kingdom Metazoa; phylum Arthropoda; class Insecta; order Hemiptera; family Aphididae; genus Nasonovia; species Nasonovia ribisnigri. Next base: position 16,872 of record JANEHU010001089.1, read on the forward strand.
TTTGGTAAGCTGTATTAAATAAATTAGTATCTATTGCGTTCTTCATATTATAAATATAATATAAGATTATTTAATAGTATTATAAATTACAGTTTACATGTTATATGTAGTGGTTATTTATAATTTTTTATTAGGTACCTATTATTATTGTTTTTATTTAAGCACAAATCCACTCAAGGACGGCTAGTACGAGTTATGTGCCGTCGAACAATTTCTGAAATTTAGTTAAAGACTATAATAGTATAAGTAACTACTAACTTTAAATGCCACTTAAATACCTAAGCCTGTGGCCATTGGATAAAGCCGAATTGATCACAAGCCCTACGTATCATTATTATACACCTTTAGATACCTCTTTTACCTGATACCCATGTGTAAACTATTTACATCGTTATTCGTCATTCTCATTCGTATTATCTCAATGACTCTGTGATTAGATAGATTTACGGAGTCAGAAGCGCTTTCCGATCTTTTTTTATTTATACAGTCACACTAATATTATCACTTATTGCTTATTAGTTATTACTAGGGCTGGGATTTCGATGCACTTTGCATTGTTTTCCAAAGCTTACTGTGCAATGCTCGTCTTGTCGACGAGTAACAAAAAAGACTTAGGTAAGTTTAAAGATGAATTGAACGGTAAAATAATGACTGAATTTATAGGTTTAAGATCAAAACTATATTTACATCGAATCTTAGATACTGAAAAAGAAATTAAAAAAGCTAAAGGTGTTAAAAAAAATTTAGTAGAAAATCAACTATGTTTTAATGATTTTGAAAATTGTTTATTAACTAAAAACCCAAAATATGTTACTCAACATTTATTTAAAACTAAGTAACATGATATTTTTACTGTAGAACAAAACAAAAAAGCTTTAAGTGTTTATGATGATAAAAGATTTATTTTGGAAAATGGAATTGACACATTAGGTTGGGGACATTATAAAATAAATATAGATAGAAATGATTTTGTAAAACATCTCAATACCTACACTAATTAGAAATCAAAATAAAAAGATTAAATTATAATTTCATATTAAAAGGTTGTGCTTCTTTTAGAAGCACAACTTTTGCAAATTTATACAAAGAATCTAACGCTCACCCTAATCTTAGGGGAAGGTCAGATTTTGTGATATTAGTAACGCGTGCGAAAATAGATATAAAATACATAAATGTATAGAATTTTTTAATAATAATAATATAACATTTAAATTTTTAATTATTAATAATTAAAAGTTGGTTAGTTTTGTGAAAAATATTTTATTTATTATTGCAATTCAATTTTATGAAAAATATTTTAATTATTATTGAAATTCAATTTTATGAAAAATATTTTATTAATTATTGCATTTAGTTTTGTGAAAAATATTTTATTTATTATTGCATTTCAATGTTGTGATCTTTTGCACATTGTTTTCTTTCTGATCTTTTACTGATGATATAATGCACTGAGCCAGGAATGGTAAATATATACTATTTGGATCTATTTTGCCTATATTATACGCCGGATAACACATTATGTTTGCGCCAAGTAAGTATAACAGTTTATTTACATACTCATCATCAGTATTTATGACGATTTTTAGCGTAGTATATAACCTAGTTGTTCGGTAAAAGTGTGTTATATATTTCTTACGCAAGCTTAATATTACAATCTATCTTTAAACAGAACGATAATATTATATTCATTGTACATTGATGAAGCAAATGCCTACGTCCCGGTCGATGAAATTATAACTTATTATAATGCACTACTATATATTTTTTCAGAATTACACAAAATAACATACATGGTTTCTACATTTTTATAGAAATCAAGAATTCAAAAAATACATATAAATACAACAAAAACAAATAAGTAGGAATAGTACTTATAACTATAATATAATAAATAGGTAATACAAAAATAAATAAAATTTTATGTGAGAGTGGGGCACAAAGTGGGTATAGTTTAACCAATCATAAGAATCAATCCAGGACAAGTTGTTTTAGTTAATTTGTATTGGAACCATTTCATCATTAGTCTGTTAAAATATTTGTATTACATGAATAAATAACAAATTCAAGTTGTCACATTAGTTATGAGTAGGGCTGGGATTTCTATGTACTTTGCATTGTTTTCCAAAGCTTACTGTGCAATGCTCGTCTTGTCACAAATTTGTTTTATGTACATTTGAATGAGAATAAGAAAGTTTATTTTGCATTTTTTAGTTTTAAGGTCATTTTAGAGTTTTTGTAGCAACCAAGTATGAAATTGAAATTTTATTTTAAGATTTTTACACCAACATGATTTTTAAATAAATATAACAGATTATAAGTAGGTACTCGTAATTCGTATTATATTATCGGACAAGGTTTAAGTAACCTCTACCCCCGCATGTTAAATAATCTTAAATCGGTAAAATCGACGTCCGATGATATCGTTCGACGTTCAGTACGAGTTTTGTCGTCGTTAACACCGTTTTATTACTCAAGTTAATTTTTTTTGATAATTTAATATAAAAATGCCTAAAGTAAAATGTTCAACAGCGAGTCGAATGAGTGCGTTTGTACAAGAATATGGATATAATATTTTTTCTACCGACGGATTGGTGTTATTCTGTAAAATATGCAACGTGAAAGTTACCGCTGAAAAACGATTTACCGTACAACAACATTTGTCAAGAGATAAACACATCAATGGAGTAGAACAGAGTAAATTACAAAATGAAATAAATAATACACAAAGTTTTATTACAGACGTACCAAACAGTTCAGAATATTTTTTAGATTTAACTCGTACATTTTTGTCATGTAATATTCCGTTAAATAAACTCGAAAATCCTGCGTTTTTTAAATTGTTGGAAAAATACACCAATAAACAAACGCCTGATTGCTCTACATTACGAAAAAATTACGTCAGTTTATGTTAAGATTAAACTATACAGATGATTAGGTCATACGTAGAAAATAAAAAACTATGGGTTTCTAATTTCTATCGATGAAACGATGGACGCCAAAGGTCATTATGTTGCCAATGTTATAATAGGTACATTAGAAGTAGGTAACATAGGTAAAATGTTTTTATTAAATTCAGAAGTATTAGAAAAAACCAATCACAGTACAATTGCCAAAGTTTTGGATATGTCTTTATCAATATTATGGCCACAAGGAATAATACATGATAATGTCCTTTTATTTTTATGTGACGCTGCTCCGTACATGGTAAAAGCAGCCACATCGATTCAAACTTATTATTCGAAAATGTTCCATGCTTGGCGCACGCCTTGCATAGAGTTGCCGAAGAAATAAGAAAACATTTTCCAGATGTTGACGAATTAATAAATAACGTAAAAACAGTATTTTTGAAAGCACCGTCGTGAATCCAAATATTTAAAACAATGGCACCAGATATTCCCCTACCTCCTCGGCCTGTATAACACGTTGGTGCACTTGGCTTAATGCTTCTATGTACTATTGTGGATATTTTGAACTGATTAAAGAAATTATTAATCAGAATAACTGCAGAAGACGCAGTTGCAGTTTCTACTAAAGCTCAGAATGTATTTTCTAATGTAAATTTGAATCATAACTTAATATATATTAAGGCAAATTTTAGCACATTAGCAACATCTATAACTTAATTAGAAACTTCCGGAATACCTTTGATTGATTCCATTAACATTATTCAAAAAGCACCAAATCAAATCGGAAAAATCATATACCAAAAACTTATTACTACATTAAATAAAAACAAAGGATTTAAAATCATTTCCGATATATTTGATATTTTGAACGGTCAAGGCGCAACAAATGAATTTCCGGATGATCTTACAGCGAATGATTTAGCATTCTTCAAATATTCACTAATGACTTCAGTAGATGTTGAAAGGAGTTTTTCCATCTACAAGAACTTACTGGCAGATAACAGAAGATCATTTTTATTTGAAAATCTGAAACAAGCTCTCGTGGTTCAGTGTAACAGTTCAGAATGTACAGGTAAATAAATATACGATCTAAACCTATTAAATAATTTATAAAAATATTTTTTTTTTCAGATTGAACGAAGTCCACGTCTATGAGATTAAGTCTATCTAGCTTTGTGTACAACTTTTTTTTTAGATTTATATAAAAACTATGTATTTACAGTTTACACAAATTTTTAGGTAATAAAAGCATTTTTTAGGACATTTTTCGGGGTTTTTTATGGCATTAAAATCCCAGCCCTAGTTATTACCCATATAGTTTACTCACCCGCATGCACGCGGAACGTACATTGAAAATTGAAAATTGCTTATGTCGAACTTCTTGAAAACGGTCGATATGGAATCCCCTTACATATTTATACTTAACAAGGGCTCATTTTCATATAAAACATTTATGTTAGCGATCTAATTTAATGTCATTATTATAAAATAAATTCGTGTGCCAATATGACATTTTTAATTCTGTAAATAGGAATTTTCATAGACATAGTGGAGCAAAAACAGTACAATAGTATTATAGAATACATATACCTACTTTAAATTTGAAAAAAAAAATGTTATAACTACGGCCCAGAACTTGATGCATTTGCATCTTTTTTTCTAATGCTTCATTCAAGGCTCGTATTTACAGAAATTTGATTCATGAAATATACAATTTAATGGCACAATTTTTATTTTGCATTTTTTGCATTTTTAGGGAATTTAATGCTTTATGGTCATTTTTTAGTATTTTTGGTGCATTTTATTCATTTTGGTACTTTTTCTTACATATATTTGCATTTTTCTTGTTGAAAGTTACACTTTATTGTAACACATTCAGTTTATATTAGCTTTTCGATTATCGACGTTCGTTAGATTTATCTTTTGTTGTCGCAATCTACGATTATTATATTATTTGATAAACTGTAGGCAGATACTATTTTCAGCCCGGTGTACACGTGTGTTATTTTGAAGTCCCGTCTCCCCTGCATTATCGTAACGAGTTTCGATAATTTTACTGATTCGCACGAGACGTAGATACAGTGACGGATAGACGGATAGACATTTTACGGCAGTGTAGCATTGTGAATGTGAAAGACGGATTTAAATGTATTAAATTAAATTAATTTACTGTATAAAAATGCCTAAATACAAGGTTTCGCATAATACTCGATTGAATTCATTTGTAAATCATTTTGGCAGAGAAGTATTTTCAACCGATGGCATTGTATTATTTTGCAAAATTTGCGAGGTAAAAGTGGTGGCTGACAAAAAATGTCATCACTTTTTTCAAACATGCACCAATTTACATCTGTGGAAGTCGAAATAAATTTTTCAACCTACAAAACTTTATTATCGGACAATCACCGATCTTTTTTATTTGAAAATATTATACAAACTTTAAATGTTCAGTGTAACACATTTATTTTTTAAAAGTATTTAAGTAAATTAAATTTAAGTAGTAATAATTTTTAAAACTGTTAAGTCATTGATCATTATTCATAATAAAGTCATTTTTTGTTGTTTATAAGTAATTTTAACATTTTTTTTGTGTGCATTTTTTAAAGATTTTTAGGTCATCAAGTTCCGGGCCCCAGTCTGAAAAAAGGTTTAAATTCAGCAAGAACATGTCTATAGAGTTGTCGTATATTGTAGACAGTCGTCAAAATAATATAATTTAATATGTATGTAATATAGGTGGAAATATTTTAAACTGTAAATTATTGACATAGGTCAGGCCAGTGAAGCAAGATGTGCTGAAGTGACAACAATATTTTCTATATAACACCTCCGTACGCGCAGCCATAGGCAGTTTCGTTGTCGCTGAGTGATTCGGCGAGAACGTAGGTACTACGATCGTACGTGTGAAGCGACGGTCGTATAGTACTAGCTAGGCAATCAAAATTTGCTCTAAGTGTTTTATATATGTTTATTTTAATTAAATAAAAGGGTTTCCGACCCGAAAACCCGAGTTACATATTATTTCTATTTTTAGTCTTCTTTTTTCTTACCTTTAATATTGGAACAGTGCTCAGACAAGCGTACCTACAGTCAATGAAGTTTATTTATACTGAATAACGCTACAGTCCTAATAGTCGTTCCAATTTAAGGAAACGGACGTAGAATTGACAAATGCATCCCATCGTGCCTCGATAAGTTACAAGCACTAATCTGAATTTATTCTAGAGTCATTATAGTTTAGAGCGTATGAAGGTAAGGCGTATAGTTGGTTTACCGCGTATGATCTAATACGGGTGATACCACATTATATAATAGTATAAAACTATGAATATTATTCCGGAACAAAACAATGAAATACAACATATTGTTGAAGGTTTATAAATAATAAATTGCAACGGTTTGGCCTGAAAACCCTCTTGTATTGACTAAAAGAATGTTCTACGTCAACAGATGTGATAGTGTTGTAATTCATATTTACTAAATCAAAAGGAGTGAATTCAATGTCCAGCAATCCTTGTTGATTTTTACCTATATATCTCTGATGATTTTAATAGTTTGAAATCTAGAATTTTTTTCAATTATAATGGCAAATTTCTTTTTGAGCGTTTTTAGTTTCCAATTGTTTAATTATAACTAATAATAATTATAAGGCAATGACGCTAAAAACGCAACACATTTTATATTATTAATACTATGATCCTTACAATAAAAAAGTTGAACTTTTTTCTAAAATATAATAATAAGCGTTTTACTATTTTTACATAACACTGGTCGTCAATTTTTAATTTGACCAATGGACTGCATTTATTGTTGGTACAATATAAATAATTAGGTACATAATAGAACCAGGGATGGACGAAAATGAAATTTTATATTCTATATTTTGATATTATTTTAAATAAGAAATTTCATTCATATATTAAGTTTGACCTTAATTGTTAAATTAAGGTTTAATCATTATCTATATGCAATGGTATTGATTATTTTAAATTATTGATAGTCTACCGGGAAATTCTGCATGTCAAAAATACAAACGTGGCGCCATTTGTCTAGCAAGAAAATGAGCTAAATAATTATATATTTTTGTTTATTGTAAGGTTTATCATGGTTATTATTAAAATTAATGTTTGTGTGTGTATATCCTTTATGCATTCCTAAACAGCTGAACCGATTGCGATAAAATTTAGTACAGAGATACTAGGGAAGAAGATAGCCTAATTTAAAAAGGGTAAATTCTAACTTGGGGGATGCTTAAACGGAGATTATAAGATTTACGATGGACATTTTTGTTTGCAAATGGTTTTTAATAATAATTATTATAATTAAAGCGAAAAGCCTGTAAGAACAGTGCCACCTATCTGTATTTTAGTACTGAATGACTGAAATTCGAACCATGGTATCGACGAACCAAGCTTTTTGCATTGTTTTTATACTGGTATTCTTTTTTTTTCATTTTCATTTTTTATTCTTTTACTTCTTTATCTATATAATATTTACGAATTTTTTTATTCATCGGATTTTGGAACGGTTAGGTTAGGTTTGGATTTATTATTAATTGATTTTTATTCATCCACCGTAGGTTGAATTAAATAAAAACGACAAACTTGGTATAGCATTGATACTTAAGGTATAGATTTCCTACCTGATAATATATTGCTGCGAATCTCACGGACAAAGCCGGTTGAGATGTATTGCCAATACATAAAAATATAATAACATTATGTGATATAGCAACTAAACGCCATTATAATTTACACCAAATGTAGTTAAATAAATACATTTTGATATTCATTTGTGATGACAATGAATTTCTATTTTAGTATTAAATATGATTATAAGCGGTGAAGCCTAGAGGGAGGATCTGGTGGTACATTAATTGCACAACCTAAACACTTTTATAAGAACTATTTAGATTTATAAAATGTCAGTAATTTTTTGAAAAATTATAGGATGAATAGAACAATAGATAATAACTAAAATACAGAGAATCGATGTACATTGAAAGTATTCGGTGCCGCAGCAGGTACCTATTCAAGTTATCTGTTTATTATATTCACCGTTCCTGCGGTTTATTATAATGGACATGATTACTTCACTAATTAGTAATAGTTTATTATAATTGATTAAAAATGTAGAATGTTATATTAAATGTATATATCTATTTCTGTAGACTCGTGCTAAGATGTATAGTTGAACATCAATGTTGCTGACAAAAGTAGGCGTTGTTGATTTTTTGTCTGTTGAACACGGTAAAAAAGAAAATAATATAAACTGTTGCTATAATTTATTTTCGTGTACAAATTAAAGTAATTAATGTTATATTATTATCTACTGTTATATTATTGTGTAGACAAAAATTAAGATTGTTTTTTTTAACAATTTTGAAAATTTAGTTGTACATTATTTTGGTACCTTAGTATAGCTAAGTATTGGTTATTCTTATTTGTTCAAAAACCGAGATAACCAGGATTTCAAAATATTTCAAACATAACTTTAATTTTTCGATATGCATCACTTATCAATAATTATCATATTATTATAGTGTTTATTATTTAAATATATTTCAATAATCCTAATAATGTCCATTCAACCTTATAGTTATGAGCGTTATAAGTTCATTACAACCTATGGGTTATGCTGTGGCATGGCGATGAGGATAATAATTTTGAGTCATCTTGATACAATTCAACTGGTCCAGTACTGGATTCATTGTCAAGTTGAACGATCGTCACCCACAAACAGGTTTGCATAATACAACAGGCCCTCCAAATCCCTAATCGTCAGTTCTTCTTCAAATTTGTCAAATACGCTTAGTGTTGTTACCATAACTTCGTATTCAATGTCATTGATGATATCTTTTACGACGTCTTTAATAGTTTTTTCGATTTCTTGGGTTGTTTCATTACTATATGATTCAGCCATTTTTCTGCAGGCTTATTGTGCGTGTTTAGGTAGGTAGGTAATAATATCGCAAGTGAGATGATTCAGAATTTAGGCCGTCGCCGATAGTTAAAACAAACATAGTTTATAAGTAGCCAACTACTAGGCCATCGTATTATTAATCGGTCAGTCTCAGCTGGTTTCGGGGCTGTTTTTTTTCCAAACACCATTAATCAATATTATTATTACTATTATTATTGATATACCCACCATAGGAACTTACGCAGAGGTAATCACGTTGCATTAACTTAATTATTTTTTAAATTACAAATAATTTTATTTAGTCCACCATAATGAGTGCATATAGCCCTGTTACTACTTTATGTGCCTTTTTAGGAATATCATAAATTTTACCATTATACACATAATGTTTAACCTTATAATTTTCTGTTCTATGTAGAACGTAGGTACCTATAATGGACAATCAATCATTAACTTCGGGTATCTACTTCAGCTTCTTCTTGAATCATAGCGATTCAAACGTATGTTGTAGTCCAATGAAGTCTTATTTTTTCAACGTTTAGCTTGTAAGTACGTCACGTTGTCATTTGTTGTTTTTTGTAATTTTCTTCATTACCTATCTATGAAAATTGAAAATTGAATTTGCACTTATTTTATATTTTTAATTTTTTGTACGAACAAACTTTTAAAACTAAAATTATCTTCAACGGCACTCATTATTATTTGTATAATGTTACTAATACGTTGAAATACTGCAGCGCAGGTATTTAGTGATTAATGGTACAGCGAGATAGGTAATAATATGTCGTGTATTCGTTGGTGGTGTGTGGTCTATATTGAACAATAAAATGTCTATAAAACTACTAAAACAACTTGGTAAAAGTATTAAAAATGAAAAATATAAATTTAGAACCAAATGTAGGTATGCAATCTTAACTTATTTTATCTTACGCGTAAGTATAACTATTGTTAACCAATGTTCTAAAACGTTATATGTTAAAAATTTGATTTGCTTTTAGATATACATTTTTATGTACTCACCTACCTATGTACATATGTGAATACATTGTATATATACTTTAATACACAATACATTATATTATTATTATTTTTAAGTAAAAGCATTTAGCTTAATATAATGATCAAAATTGGTTACAATTGTATGATACAATAGACTCCAGATCATTTGAGATTCTGATATAAGTAATGTATGGTTTTATAATCATGTTTGTTTTTTTATTTTAACTATAACAATCCAGTATTTGAAAAAATCTATTTTATTTTTTGACATTACTCAAAAACGAATCACCTACAAGATACCTACTTGAAATTTTTATCAACAATTTGTAAGCAATTTCTGTGTTTCATCACATTTTCAAAATATTTTGACTCATTTTAAGTTATTTATAGGCATAAGAAATTGTCGATTTCTTTTAGTTTTTATTTAATAATTTACGATAAAAAAATGTTTGCTAAATCAAAAAAAATTGAAAATGTAATACTAGGTTTGACGCGGCCCACATTAGTAGCAAGTATAATAGCACTATAGCAGCCGTCTACCTTATCTCAAACCCCCACTACGTGATGCATGCAGCACGACCAGGTCGACTCTGCCACCGGCACCTGGTGGGACGGGGGACTATGTCACGTAAGACGGTCAGTGGAAAAGGCCGCTTGATAATCGTTCATCGGACCGCCGGACATATAGCCCATCGTCCGACGTAAAACTCATCGCCCGAACGGCACCAGTGTATTATTTGTTGTACCTAACTTGTAAATAATAATATAATATTATCATAACTAGAGCGCGGATTTTTATGCGCTTATAAGTATCGAAATATGCCATATAATATGCAGTAAAAATCATGAAAATATGTAAAAATTATGCAAAACTTTTTATTTATTTAAAATTTACAATAAAACTTGTTGTAACTCAGTTGTTATTGGTATGTTGATAACTGACTGATACAGCAACAGCAATTTAGATTATAGGTAGACACACGTTTATTTTCGGCATATTAACGATTTACGGATAACGAAAAACGATGTAACCGAGTGCCGAGTGGTATGTCGATAGCCGACTGGCACAGCAAGAGCGATTAAGTTTACGTCGTAATCGATTATTTATCTTATAAATGTTTAAATAAATATATATATAAATTATTATTTAGTGACTATGAAATTTAGTTTTAATTTTTCTACTTGACAAAATACTATTTTATACATTTTTTTAAATTTTCGCTTCAATATGCAATAAATTTTAAATTTTGTCAAAATATGCAGAAACATGCAAAAAACAATTTCACCATTAGTTTCGAATTGTGATGATTCTTGGAGATAACTGACAACAATCCAAAAATATTAAAAGGAAAAAATATGCAATTGCATAGAAATTCGCGCTCTAATCATAACTTAGTGACATACCTACAGAAAGTGTTTTTTTTATGTTTTTTACTACCTAACCCAACCCTACACTACGACTGGACCACGATCAACTAGCCATCGGGCGTGCGTCAGGTTCTCATAAATTGTTATTAGTGTAATCAAAAAATTGAAATTCAAAGTAAATTCACAATAATTTTTTTATGAGTATCAAAAGTTAAAATTTTGATAAAATTCATCAAAATCATGAAAATTTTGAAATTATTTAGTTAGAAATTCATTAGACATTTGATTTATACATCTAAAATTTGAAAATGTAACAACAGATTCTTCATAAGTTTCTCTACCTATAACAAAAAATAAAGTTTACCAGGTAAAATTATTTTTTTATGAGAGTATGAAGCTTAAATGATCTTGACATTGGATATTTATACAAATATTCATCCCTAAATTTAATAATTCTCATCGACCGATTTTTCTTTTTTTTTTTAAATTCAAAAATTGTACCACTCCCTGTATGTGGCATGGTTATTCACCTTGACACTCGAAATTTGCACCAAATGTTTATTTTATCATTTTCTATACCCGGTATAATTTGTATTATATTATATAATATATAATATTGTTATTATAGGCTGCCATACCATTAACAATCCATATTCCTTATCTTATACAATGATTTAATATTATTGAATTCTTATTCGACACATCCATTATAAAGTGACCTGCACAACAGTGCAACACCTATTACCTAATGTATATCAGACTATGTCAAATTCTGTATAAGTATTCATTTTTACAAGGAAACTCTAATTTATATTTTTCTGTTATGGAATGCCCAATACAATAATATTCAACCACAGATTAAATAGTTTAATAATTTAAACAACTGACGAGTTCATTATTATTAACCATGCATTTTGATTTATATTATATTTTTCCACTACCTAGAAAGCCTAGATTAAGTATGTTTGCCCGAAAATAATAAGTATTAAATAGCGTAATTAAAATAATAGTACTGCGTTGTTTGTATTTATTTAAGATTATGATTTATGGTGTATATAAAACGAAATGTTAGTTAGGAATTTCTAAAACTTATTGATATGTACAACTTAATACAAAAACATAATATGTTGTCCGGCGTATTGTATAGGCAAAATAGATACATTACTGCAGTGTTTGATATTTTCCAGAATAAATTAGTAAATACATTTTGACTCATTTTTTCCTAGTGTATGTTGAACTAATTATTATAATATTGATATTGATCAGATGATGCCATAGAATGAGTATGTGTATTGTTTGCACGTTATGTATATATAAGGGTAAGTGATTGTTGTATCCCCACTTAATTGTTTTTGCGTTAGAACGGAATGTTAGCGTTTGCCATGTCAAACAGGCATAGGCGTGCATTTATATTGTGTTTTTGCATACCTATTGTCTTTGGCTTTTAGCCATATTCGCACGAAGGGGATGTTTTGTTATTTCATGTGTTCGTGCAACTAATAAAATATATATAAATATTTTACAATTTTCCCTTTGTATAATATTTTAGCACTGATATATTGTTTCATAAGTGAATATTTTGTGGGCATATGCGTAAGGCACACATGCGAGGGAAAATGTTTTTCTGTCAGTGTTTGGAAAGGACGTCGTTCATGAACTCACGTTCACACGTTCAAGTTCATATTTCGTGTACGATATGTGAACGTCACTCATTATTTTCAAATAGAATGTTAGCGTGAACGACGTTTATATATTTAATGAATTTGAACGATCTTTAAGACGTTCAAATTTATTTACTATTTAATAAATATTGATTGGTAATACAATTATAATATATAATTTATTATGAATTATAAAAATAAAATACGTGAAATTCCAGTGGACATAATACAACATTAATATTATAATTTCCACGATGTTGTATTAGTTTTACAAAAAATACCTAAAAATTAAATCAACGACCAAATTAACGCATCCATATTTTCAAATAACGTGAAAGTAAGACATGTATGAGTTAATACGTTGCTGTGGTGACATGTTGTTTTTTTAAATGATGATGTAATTGTTTAGTAATATTTGTTACCTAATATTATTTTATATTGCGTGATATATTTTAATTACGTTCGATTTTTCAAAGTCAAATATGATTGTATCTGGTATATTCATTTTATAAGTTTTTTTATAAAGGTATAGTTTTACATTCCGTGATTTGTATATAACATTGAGTAGTTTTGTACAATTTACAAGCTAATATATATTTAATATATTGTGGGTTACATAATAAGTATTGTATCAATTTGTATGTAGGTTTATAGTGATAATGACTAATGAATTGTCTGTCCTATTTTATATGTATTTTACAAGGAAGATAGTATTATGTTGAATAATATGCAGTTTTGTCGTATAAATAAAAATTGTTAGCTAAGAAGGTCAAGCTAATTTTGCAATAAATAGATTTGTTTTAACTATATGAATATAGTTATAACTACATGATTTTAACTATTTGCAATAATAAATCATTGGCTGTGTTTAGGGTTATGAACAGTACTAATATTGAAGGTGTATTTATACCTTTTTTTTTTGTTTATGAAATATTTACGAATTAAATTGTGTAAAAATGGGTAAATAATAAAAATAGTCAATGTTCTGTGTTAAAATGTGTTTTAATATATTTTAATTAAGTTTGATTATATGTTGATAAATATGTTCATATTTGGTATATTCATTATATAAGTTCATTTAAGTATATTATAAGAATATATTATTATTCATATATTACACTAAATTATTTTGTATATTTTATTTTATTTTTGCATATTATTATGATAATTATTTGTTATTTGACCGTATTTTTAGTATATTTTTATTTTATGTATATCATCTTTGTAGACACTCAATAAGCTCAATACGTTAACTTTTATTTAAACTAATAATAAATATAAATACATCATAGAATACACTTAGTATAATATACTAATATTTATACATAAAACAAACCGTCTTAGCTGAGAATTGTTATTTGACAATGTATGTAATGATTCAAATTTAACACGTATATGACAGTGACTTGTTAGTACTTAATGACGAGGTACACTTCACATTTATTTCGTAGCAGAGTGGTTAGGTACCTATTATTATTTATTAAATAGTCTACTGTATAATGATCTTATAGTTGTATCCATACAATTATATTTCTACAAATGAACATGAAGTGACTTGTCAAATCAACCGTCTATAAATTGTGTTCATAAAATTATATATCTTAACAAAGTTCAATTAAAAAAAAATAAACACATGTTTTTTGAATAAAATGTAGTATACATAAATTATTTAAAAACATTTTAAACAACAATAAAAGGCAACATATCAATGATTATGTACCATCAATCAGCATTTTTGCAGAAGCAATATAATAAATAATTATAATATATAATTTAATTTGATAATTATTGTATAATTGTGAAAAATTCTTACACATATATAATTTGTATTAAACTAAGTAATAATATTGTCTTAAAAAACATATGAATAGTCTATCATTGTAGTGAAATATTATATGTAAAAATGTATTAACCATGTATTTTTAATCAATAGACACATGCGTACCTATATACTACATATTATTTAAATAATTTCAACAAGAAATTTTCTGTTGTGTATTATGAACTACCCTAACCTCAGCAGTATTCCTGAACAGCGTGTACTATTGACGATTTCTTCATAAGTGATGACATTTTTGAACTGCATGGGTTTTTGTGGTAGAGACTCAAACTTTGTACAAAACAATTCATGCATGTACAAAATTACATAATTTTTGGTTAAGTTTTTAGGTTTGGTAGGTTTAAATAAAAATCCTCTTGAATGCCCTATTAACATATTCTTTCCAGCACTCATGCTGATCTAACAATATAATTTAAAATGTACAACTAGTAGGTTATAAAACTCTTCTGGACGACATAAATTAATATTCATCGTCTTTTATACAATATGTTGATGTTATGTACACTTTTTTAATTATAAGTTATAAATAATTACACATCACTACAAGATAAATCATAAAAAAAAAATGAGGACACAGTAAAATAGATACAAACTTACATACCTATTGACATATTCAGTCAAACAACCAAGTTGTCCAAAATGGAACCAATAAAAATATTATCTAATTGGTACAATTTTATATGTTTGTTCTCATTAATATTTTCGATTTCACAAACTAATAATAAAACCTAGCACGCTACTTGATATGTTTCCTTTACAATGAAAATCAATAAATTATAAAATATGTTTTTGTTAATAAATAACCTTTCAAATAATCGGTCAGAAACAAAAAAAACGTGTTTCCAGCCCAAAAACATATTTATATTAAACCCTTTTTTTTATGATGACGAATATGGATTTATTACCTCATGAATTAATGCACAACAGGAATCATTGAGATGAAAAAGAAAATATGGAAATAGGACTGCTAGTCAAACAATAAAATACATTATTATATTTTAGCATATTTATCGTCAAGTCTATATATTGCAAAACTTTTGTTAATGAAATCCATATAATTAAATTTAAAAATTACACAATTGTATTTATTTTTTTTTTTATAATTTTCATTTAAAAAAAAAAGTACAAATTATAAATTAATAAAAAATACATAAAAAAGTGAAATTTACATCAAATTGAAGGCATTATTTTATAGGTAGATGTGTATACAATACCTACATATCAATATATGTTAGATCGTGATAGACATTAAGTCATAGTGTTTATACACTTTACCGAAATGATTCAATTTTATTTTATTTTTATTTTATTTAACTTTTAATTTATATATTTAGCATACATAAGCAAAATAAAATCAATAATAGTGCTCATGCAATACAGAATGACATACCTTCAATGATTTTAAACAGTAAATGGCTCAGCAATAGGTGTTTAAGCAGACTTCTTGACAGGTTTTTTTTGAAAAAAATCTAGAAAAATCCAACAATCGTATTCTTGTTATCAAATACAAATAATATCTCAAACAAATAAAAATCTTCTAACATTCAATACTACAATACCTACAAGAAATGTAAAAATATTGAACTGAAATATATCTTCTCATTCATCAATCTTAAGGCCATTGATATATTTATACAAGATTAAAGACTGAACTAACTTTAAATTGTACTCATTTCCAAAATATATAACTAGATTAGAATGGTATTCATCATGTTAGAATACAAATTTTTATTTTTATAATAATTAGGGATCGGCATTAAGACCATTAGAGTAAGTAATAATTATAATTTCAAAAAACTGTCAATAAAAAATACTGTACTTGCATTTTGTCATGAATAAGATATAAGTGTGTTGAGATGCCAAAATGAAATCAATTAATAGTCTTTGCATGGATTTAGCACACATTCAAGAGCAAATTTAAACTATACATATAACTTATACATATTACATATTCATACAACAGCATAGAAAATTAAAATAAGTACCATATTAATTTTAGGTTTGTTGTAGCTTATGTTAGAGCAAACGTGTAATAATATATTAATAATATATTAAATAATATATTTATACGAAAACTTGATATTATTGTTTTAATCTAAAATTAAAATTGAATTTGTCATGTTAAACATATTATGTTGAACAAAAGTAACTAATTTTTACTTCATGAAAGTAAATTATCTCATGATATTCATTTTAATTTTGGTTCAGGGCTGCAAAGTGTTTTAAACATGTGTTTTATACATGTGTTTAAAATATTTTAAATTAGTGGTTTTTGGGTTTTTATTTAACTTTGTTATTTGTTTTTACTCTATTTAAACATTTTAAACTAAAAATAATTTTTTAATGTTGTTAATATAAATTGAGACTTGCTCTGAATTTAAAAAAAGGTTATTAAAAAAGATCTTTATAGTTTGAACCATGAAAACTAAAAAATTTTAAGCAATTAAAACATTGTTCAAAACACATTAATAAAAATGTTAAAACCGGTTTTTTTTTTTTTTTTTTGCAACCATGTTTGTTTTTAAATTAATTCCCACCTTATGAACGTTAATGTGTATTTATAAACTTAATATATAATAACTCAACTATTCAATAAATAACTCATATGGAGTAAATAATAAAATAAATTGTAGATTAAGTTAAATAAATACAGGGAATGGATAATTATTGTAAAATTATTAATAATTATAATAATAAAATAATCGTCAAAATAAAATTAATAATCCTAAATAAAAAATAATACTTTCATTTTAAACAGTGTTGAATTAATTTGGAATAGAATCAATATTTATAGTTTACCTTTTACTCCGTAGTTTGATTTTCAAAGTTACCATATGGTGCAGATGGTTTATAGCCACCTCTTGGTGCAAATGGTTTGTAGCCACCATGTTGTACAAATGGTTTGTAGCCACCATATGGTGCAAACGGTTTATAGCCCCCAAACTGGTAATCTAAAATAAATAATAACAATACATTAAATTATTAATAAAATAATAAAAACTTTAATACTAACCTGCTCTACCACCAGCACCATAACTTGGATAACCGTAAGTATGACTATATTGAGGATTGTATCCTATGAATAGATTGTTATTATAATATCCTAAAGAAATGAACATAAAATAAATTAAAAAATGTGTGGCTGTTGTTAATAATTTGTGTTTACAGTAAAAATTGGTGACTTTCTATAAACTGGGAAAAATATTATTATAACCACTGGGTCATAAAATTTTATTGTATACCTATTTACTTGCTAAATACATGTATATATGTTTGTATAATATATATATACATAAACCATATTAAATGAAAAAATGATTTAGTATAAATTTATATTTTTAAGTAAATTGCTTTTTCCAAGCTCTGATCAGGGTCTCGATCATCACAATTTAATCATTTCTTGCTTTACTAAAGACACTGAGAAAATAAATATTGTGTTAGTTGCATATGTTACTGTACATTTTAAAGTTAACAAAATGTTAGCAAAATATATAGGAATATTATATGATATGAACAATTGATCAGTTGCAAATTATTAAATAGTGTCATTATATCTGATTTCTACTGTATACTGTTAGCAGAAAATATATTTACTTCCAGAGTAGTTACAAGGAGCAACAGGAGTGTATTCATACTGACGTGGAAAACCTGTTAAAATATTTAATATTATTATAATTATTATTTACTATTGTATTAAGTAGTAATTAATGGTCTATAATTACCTCTTCTACCTCTTTGGTCCCTAAAATTCTCTTGCATTCTGCTCATAGACCTCAAAGATTTTTTCACCTCAAAATCAGGGGACAATTTTGCTTTTTTTACTTCAACCTGATAAATATTTATAAGGAATAAATGAGTCTGAATAATCATATTATATATTAATTAATTACTTGTTTTCCATTAATCACATGTTTGGATGCTTTTAATATTTCATTTATTGCCTGAATGTTATCAAATGTTATAAAGCAAAAACTTCTTCGTTTGTTTTTAAATTCACTATATGGCATGTCATAGGCCACCAGCGGTGCATAGCGTTTGAAATAATCTTTGATATCATCGTCAGTTAAATAAGAAGACAATCCTCCAACAAATAATTTAACTTGACGTGGTACAGCTTTTTTGGGGTCAACAATCTTGTCATTGATTACATGATTAGTGCATGCTAAGGCCTTAAAAAAAAATAATAATAAATAAGTAAAGGAGATATATATATATAACTATAAAAGATCATTTTCAACATTTTTGAATTACACACATAATTTGAATATACCTATAAAAATTTAAAATGATATTATTATTTTCTATAACTAATTTACCAGAAACTGAAAATAAAATATAACTTACATACCTCCCTAATTATTAAATACCTAACATTAAAAGTATTATGGATTTAAATTTAAAATATAATATAATATAGTAAACACAAAAACATTTTATAAAAAAATATGATAAAATAGTACATAAAATAATTTTAATTGTTCATACATTATATCATTGATCAGTTAACTAACTGATATTGGAGTATTTTCTTGATTAGGTACTCAACTTGTAATACAGTATGATAACAAACAATTGCGAATTTACGATTGAATTAAAGTCTGCTTAAATTTATATTTAAAGGCTTTGTGTTTAAATAGATTGAATTAATTTAACAACTAAGCAACAAATTTAACAGTAGTATAATAATTGTAATTAAGTTGAAAAAACTAGGCACACCTACTTCCTTAAATTATTGATAAAAATTATCAACAATAGATAAAATTTAACAATATTTTACTAAATTTTCAATTTTTTGTAATACAATAGCCTTTTCTTATTATTAATTTCAATGGATTATAGGACTTAATATTTTTATAAAAATGTTAGAAAATATAATGTTATTTGATGCATAGGTATGCAGTATTAAAAGTGATTGCATTTTGAAAAATATTTTGATCAAGCACAAAATAATAAATCAATATTATGCCAATTTACCAAATACCTACTATTCACACATTAACAATAATATTACTTTTCAAAGCAATATAAAAGAAACATAAAATTGACTACAAAGCCCCATACTAAATTACATATATTTTTATTACAAACATTTGTCCCAAAATGTTTGTTAAAATTTAAAAACTAAATTAATAAAACTGTTAATACATGTGTGTATGAGTGTACTTACATTGTCTACACCTTTAACTGTCATGAACACAATGAAAGCGAATCCTCTGCTCCGGCCAGTGGCATAATTTACTTTGATATTAATATATTGGATTTCACCAAACTGACTAAAGTGTAAATCTAAATCGTCTAGAACATACAAAAAAAGTATTTTATTACGATTGTTGAGAACCACCAACAGGTGTTGCCACAAACTTACTTTCAGTAATATCTTCTGTGAGCCCTCCAACGAATATTTTTCTACAAAACAATAAAAGTATTAATTTTTGAAGCGTTCGACTAGTGAAATTACGTACGGGATACGAAACATCATCGGGGCAACGAAGATGCAAATGGTTCAGGTAATGTATCAAGAACCGACGAGGGCGCGCAAACGTCCAGACTCAAAAGCACATTTCGAACCCCGACCCAATATTGGTATACACAGAAATTTCCGGGGAAAGCCAAAACAAAAACCCATTTTAAAACAAACGGCCACGGGAAAATTATCGAAAATAAGTAATTATCAGACAAATCGGAAACCTGTATTGAGAGAACAGTATAGGTACCCGACGTTTCATTCCGAACGCTTTTTGATTCGAGAGGCTGATTTGAACGGTAGTTTCGTTTTACCTGTAATCGTCGTCGATGAATTCAATTTCTCCAGAATTGTTTTCTGTCGATATTTCAGTGGTGTCTTTTAGTGGCTGCTGCGCGTCGACGCCGTTTTCCAACCATTTCGCACTGGCTCCTTGATCGGCCATTCTTGATACGTTTGATACGTAACACGCCTAAATATTTTCTAAAAGTTGAAACGACACTATAATATAACAATACAAAATAATTATGAAAGTAAAAATGAACGCCTCTAAAAATATGAACGACAACGGAGTCGAAGAAACGAAGGATAACTGACCGAGAATCAGTGAGAAAACAGTTTGACAGTATGCCTCGACGTATGGATATGCGTCGAGATAGTGTCTCGTAATCAAAAAGCCGCTGGACTATCCAAAGCAGTAGCGACGCAACTAACCTAACCTATCGGATAGTCAGCAACACGTCGCTACAACATTAATCCAAATTGTAACCTCTTTGATACATTTATTTGGTGGCAATTCATTATTGTCTTGAGTAAATTCAAACTATAACTTTAGACATAGGTAACTGGGTCTAAGAAACGATAATATTTCATTGCGTATTTGCAAGAATTATTTTATAATAATAATAGTATATAAAAAAGGCACATTTCAGATACGTGTATTGTATCGTGCATGGGTTGTTCCATGGAATAAATGTTTTGTGGAACAAAAGTCCCATGGAACAAATGTTTTGTAGAACAAAAGGTAACGACCCATAAAAATGCAACACCCTTACCTACGTTAGTGAGAATATGGGGTATTTATGTCAACATAAAAACAAAATGTTTAAATACAAATAAATGATTATATTTTAATTGAAACCATTGTATTCATATAATTTACCGTGTTGCGGCCGGGAACGAAGCAATAATAGTTCGTGCGCCCGGGCGTTGAAGTGTCTGCACAAAAACAATAATAAATATTTGTCTATTCGCGCCTTAAAACAATATAATATAATAATTGGATAACGACGACCGGCACACGTAATAATAATTCGGGCTTCGATAACAATACAAAATGTATTGTGATTCGAGCCTCAAACTTATAATATTTTTACGGCAACTCGCGCCTTTTACAATAATGATTTTAAATTATAATATAAAATCGCAACTAACACACGAAAAATAATAATTTGCGGTTTGTTGACACCGGTACGCAAAACTGGACTGCGGCGGCCGGCAATCTTCTGTACTGCAATATATACGGCGGCCGTATCACATAGGTAATATTAGCTAATCTACATTTGATATTTATATAATTCACAGCTGACATAAGATATAATAAAAATAAAACGACACAATACAATGCAAATAATTTACGCGTGGTGTGCGAGTGAGTGTGTGAGGTGGTCGGTGGTGGCGGAGTGATACGCGGGGGCTATCAATACCTATTAATGCTCGTTGGCTTTAACATACTCTGTGTATGCCAAAACTACAGGATACACTCTATACCTCACTTACCTACATCGATCACTACATATCTTAGTAATCTATTAGCAGGAGATTAATGATCCAATATTGCCTAGTTGCATGTCCCGCAACAGAATTAAAAAAATAATACAATATTTATATAGAGTACCTACACACATGGTTTAGTACAGAATATGTCAATATTAAACTTGAATTAGTTAAATGCACATTACTCGAAAGTATTTGAATGAGTTCTTATAAAAATATAAAATATACATACATAATAATAATACATCATAAGTTTCCAAAACAAGAATTTTTGGAATATAATATTATGTACCTACGACTCAAAATAAATCTGACAGTAAATTAACCACAAATAAATTAATAGGTATTGGTTAAATTGTCAAGTTGTCATGATTATTACATTTCTGGTTAATAATTATTGTAAAGTGTTTTTGGACAAAACGTTGCTTTTTCCAGGAATTAACGTCCCTTTTGAATCAAAACTAAAATAAGCGTCTTTTGAAAAAAAAACAAATCAATATCCATTATAATTCCTGACAAATATTTTCCTTAATCAATTTGTTCCTGACGAACATTAAGTGCCACCGTTGACACTGGCCATGGGTGCCCTGTTACTCGCGCACCTACGCGTTGACATCGCCGTTCAACGTTCAACGTATTAAATAACGAATTACCTGCTGTGTTATGTCAGAATCAAAAATTTTAAGTTTGTTTGTATACATCGAATACATAGTTTTTCTTTAATGTTGATTCGTCTGGAATAGTCCGAAAACCCCAACGAACAATAGTAAAACAAATGTGTATGAAACACTTCGGTATTCGTAAAATTCAGAAATATGCAGTACACATCAAAAGGTGACAAAATATACATTTTAAAACTATCGATATGCAACTAAAAGTCTAAAAACACAGAAATATTGTTAAAAAAATATTCAAATGCAAATATAATTCCGGGCCCTACTAATTAATAATCTATACCAAGGTATAGGAGGCAATTAGAGTAGACCATTAGCGTACGCTCAAAAAAAAAACACAGAATTCGAGTGGAAAACAATATACAATATAAATGTTCAGTTTATGTTATTTGAGGAAAACCATTTTTTTTTATGATATACGTCACTGGTTATGTATGTTTTCCTACCAGTCTTATTTAAACACACTTCTCAAATCTGCACTGCACATCTCCAATCTAAGATTACAAATTGTTTGTCCAATAGGTACTGTCATATTTCGCTAAAAAAAAATAGGAGCTGAATGCTGATATATTTATATACCGATTATTGGTTGTGTAAAATAGTTCGTCATTTTTGATATTTGTTCGCTCGATCTTATAATTTAGATATCTACATCATAATTATTAGTCTCCTAAAGCTTGAACCTACACTATTCACAGTATTTCATATCACCTGCTCTATAATGATATTATAATATTTCTTTGGGTTAAATGATTTGCTGAGTCAGCATTAGCAATAAATTCGTTTCACTGCAAACAATACTCAATAACTACGTTAATTCTACTTTAATTGTATATCGAATGTTATAATTTATAATAAATGGTAATATAATTTCACCGGTTAAATATTTTAATGATCTTGAATTTCAGTAGACATAATATTAACAAGTTTCAGTATCAAGAATGGTATTTCCTGTGCTAATATTTATTTGATGAGTATTTTTCCGGATCATTGAACAATACATTATTGGTACCTAATCATCGTTTTGAATATATTTTATGGTGGTATTTATTTAAAGTCCCTATTAGTTTATCTAAATTTGGTACTGTAGTTCTAACGCGAATGGATATAATATATAGGTAGGTACTTATAAATATATAATCATAAAATAGAAGAAGAAAAATGTTCATCATCAGGTATACAAAATAGAAAATTATGTAGGTACTCGTAAGTCTTAGGTATAAGTAGGTACCATAGAAAGTTAAAACAATCATAAATTGTTTTTGAATATTATTTTATTCAAATAAAAATATAATACACCTCTATCACTTAAACATTACATCAATATATGTTTTTTTAATTGTATTTATTTGTTATAAAAATGAAAGCAAGCAGGTAACCGCTTTGCTGTGCAGTAGATGATAGGTGTCAACTAGGTATACGTATATGCCTCAGTATTCAGTATTTGTAACTCACTGTAATGAATGAGTTATTTACAGTTTTGTATAGAAACGTATCGAAAATAATACGCGTTACGTAATTTCATTAGATTATTTCCAATTAGGTAACAAAATTGTAATGGAAATTACTTTTGATAAGTTATTTATTTAGTATAAAACGTTAGTTTTTGCGTGTCTTATACCTATTTCGAATTGAAAAACCATAACAATATGTCTATAAATATATGTATATTATGAGGGTATTATTATTGAGTATACCAATATTGGTAATATAATACCCACCAATGTATGTATATTTAATTTTAATTTACAACAATTCAGTTTTCAAAAATTTTGAAATGTCTACTTTCACCGTAAATTACGAGTAAAGTTAATTAAATTTATTGTTTAATTTGATTTCTCTAAAATATACGACAGTAGGTATCTACATCCTTGTAGGTAGCTACTAGCTACATAGGCCTAGGACATTTCGCCGCTACCGATTCGCAGTCACTGCTTCGCCGCCAGACCAAATTTTTTACCAACCCTCCCAATTTTGAAAACATATTTATAATTTGTTTATTATAGACATTTTATTGCATTTTTTAATTATATTAGGTAATTTATGAGTAGTGTACCTAAATCGAGTTTTAAAAACGAAAGGGGGCGAGTCGAACCCATTTCGTATAATCTGGATAATTTAATTATTTTACATATAATTAACCAAAATTGTATTTCATATTATTTGAGTAGGTATAATGAAAATTTAAAATATTTGTGTTTACTTATAAAAATGTTTTTTTAAAACTTCAAATTTGGATATTTTGTCCTAGCTATACTAGACTATAAAAATTCCATATACAGTATAGAGTATAGACGTATTATATGAAATTAAATTTATACTTTATGTAGATGTTTTAGTTATATTATTATGTATAATAATGTGTACAGTTAATAACTATGTACTTACCAATACTTATAATTAATTCTGTTAGTCTGTTTATGCGTAATCTAAATCCGAATTCTCCAATCGGTTCAGATGAAATTTTCTTTAACGATGTTTTTCATTCTCAGCATCCAGGGCACATTATAGTACAATTTTGAAAATAATTAGTAATCTGAAAGTATAGTCAGTAAAAATCATAGATGTGTTTAAACTACAGGACAATTCACATTTATTATTCATCATAATCATAACATACTGTTGTATTAATAATTATAGTTAGGTAGGTACCTATAATGAATATATTATAATATATAATATAGGTATATCATAAATAAATATGTAACGTATAATTATGTAACAATCTAAATTTGTGATTGGTTTGTGGTTTAATTGGTTGGTATTATTAATTTTTACATATTATATACCTCACTAATTATAAATAACATATTAATTGTATATTTTATCCCGAAACCATAAGTTATAGAGCAAATGACTCTAATAAACAATATAAGGTAAACATCGAATCTTTATTCGGTGAAAATTTTTCTGTCGACAACAATTGAAACAAATTAATTAAAATCGAAAATTTTTTATGGTTATAAATTCCTCAAAAAGTATCAAATTTCTTTGAAAACTTTGTGATATTATATAATAACCATATGGACAATTGTAATATTATTACCATTTCGTGAAAAATTCATGTGATTATAATTATCAATTTTTGAATAAAACTATAAAAGAATTGAGGAAAATGGGAATTTTTACGCAAAATCGACTTTGGTTTTTGTTGAAACTTTAAAACAAATGACCATAGGTATTAGGTTAGGTTAGGTACATGAAAATTTCACTGAATGTTTATTTTAGCTTCTCTATATACCACACAATTGATGTATACATTTATTTGGTTAAAAATATTGAAAATGTAATCTCCTAATATAATGTCACATTGGAAGTTGAAAAATATTAAAAATATAAAGTTACATTTTTTTATAAACATATAAAGTTCAAATTTTGACAAAATTGAAAATAAGTAAAAATTACGAAAATGTGCCAATTATTTTGAGTTAGAAACTTATAACAATTTTTATTTTTAAATGTAAGATTTGAAAATGTAATACAAAGTTTCTCATAAGTCTTTAACAAAAAAAAAAAAAAAACTACCGGTATCTATATTAGTTTCTATGAGCATTTGAAATTTATACAGCATTGGATATTCACTTGATTTCACGTGCACGTATGATAATATTTTATTATTATTTGATATTTCTATTATCTCAATATTTTATTTTAAAACTTATATCTGAAAAGTAAATATACCTATGATAATATAGTTTTAATGCAAGATATATATTTTTTTTTTTTTATAATTTAACTCTAAAAACTAATTGTTCACATTTGAAACAGAAAACGTCTTTTGATAATATCGTTTTGATAAAAATATTTTTTTTAACATTATTAACCTTTTTGTATGTTCAATATAATTTTAAATATACTGGTTTATTGGACAAAGAAGTAGACCGTGGTAATTTCTCCAGCCGCACTTCACAGTAGGTTGCTTTCACTTAGTAACACACACGCACAGAAATATTGCCTTTTATTAATAATATAAATAATCGTCTGCTTTCGACCCCCCTTCGATAAAAGCCATCGAATTGTGTTTCGATATAACAACGTTATATTTTGTAAAAGAAAGGAAAAAAACGTTATAATAGAATACAAAACGACACCGTTGGTCAACCCATACGACACGGGCGCCGAGGCTCCAATGTTTCAGGTCGAGTCAGGTACCCAACTCTAAAATTTATGGCAGTTGTACACGTGTACATGGCTTATACGAATATGTATGGCTTTGACATTTTTATAATCAAGATTATTTTGAAAACCATTAATCATCACGACAGGGGATGAGTCGGTGGACTTCGGTTTACGAACATAACATTATTGTCACAATAGAACGACGCTGTATTATTTCTTTTCCGAACCTTTAGCCTATGGCAAAAAAAATTTTTTTTTTTGTCAAAAATACTCGCCACCTGGCATCTATAATACAAAGTATGGAGTTTGAATTCAATACATACTACCTGGCCTTATGGGGGGGGGGAATACAAAATATAAAAATAATAAGTACTTACAGTGTACAGTATATTATTATAATTTATATTATACGTCAAACCCCGGAAACGGCACTTGAAATAATAATAATAAATTATTGTGAAAAAACGCAACAAGAAAAACTGATTTGTGACGCCAGCGAGATGTACATGGTTGGTTTGTTATATAAAACGGACGGCCGCTAAGGAACAATGCGTTATAACATATTAATATGAATAGAATAATATTTTAAATTGCCGGTAAAGTATTATAGAAGTGGCATTTTCAATATATCTATTACGATCAAGCAAATTGATTTTTACATTACTAGTCTAGCGATAAACCATTGATATCTAATATTTTAATAATATGTAGGCACGGACATAGGCGGAAACCCATATTATGTTGACGCCGCGCGCCGCAAAGTAAATATAATTATGGAACCGTGTCACGTGATCGCGGATAACGCGATTTCCGCGATGACCGGTCTTCTCACACGGTAAACGAAAAAGTGTCCCTTGAAAAAACATCCCCATTAATAAAATGAAACTAATTATTACTTTCACACAAGTTTTTCTCATTAAGGCTTATAACAGTTTATAAAAAATAAAGTTATGATGGTATTCAATTACGAAATCTTGTAGGTTTGAGGTACCTATGGGTAAGTGTGAAAAAACCATCACTTATCTGTACAAACGGTATCTTACGACTATAAAAATAACATGTTTAACTTTTCTCGATCGATAAAATTGAAAATATTGATATGTTTACTGTCTTTACGTTATTAGTCTGTGTTCGATACTTCGATCGTTGTAATACATGTAATTCGTTTAATTCTCTGTGATCAATAATGGAAATATTAAAATCGAATAAAAATAACGAAAAAGTTGCTTTAAAAGGTTATATGACGTATACAAAGCCTGGGCATAAACTAATTAAAAAGTAAAGTTAAGTTAATTTTAACTTTTAAAAATTTAATTTTCATTAACTTAATTTTTAACTGAAATATATTAAAATCAACATTAAACAAAAAAAAATTTTAAGTGCATAATATCACGATTATAACCATCCATCCTCCTGGCGCGGAGGACTTGGTAAGTTATTATGATTCAGTTTATGTAAGTGGTCCTTTGTGTCGAATAGCAACTGATAACGAATTAAGTTAAAATATATCCAATTTGAAATACTTTTTAAAAAAAAATTTAATTTCTCTTTGATATTTTAATTTGGAGCCCTAAAAATAAGTTTTAATAGTCAATAGTAATTAAAATATTATGTTAATTTAATATTTATTAATTAATTAAGGCGAGGACGTGTATCCAATATTTGGTCTATTCTTCTTCATTTTTTTATTAACATTTCGGATATAGTTAATCTACATTTTTTTCCATCGAGTGAAAAATTATTAAAAATATCTTTGTTGTTTTATGGATTGAGTAAATTAATATATATGTATTTACTTATTTTATTAAAAATACGGTCAGAAGCCCAAAGTTATAATAATACAAGTAAAGTGAAACACTTCGTAATTTGTAACGACTTACATACAAAAACATATCCATACACACTATATTAATTTAGTACATTTATTTAATACTTAATCCTTCCCGCAAAGTTTAAAAACCATTAAAACAAGACATTTTAACAAAATAATACAGCAAATAAAAAAATGTATTAAAAGAAAAAAAGGGGGCCAAGCGGATGTCGCTCTGCTGTACAGTAGGTTACAAGTAGATCACTGTATAATGGATGGTATTAAATTTGAATTCAATGATCTAATCTTGTAAAAATTTGAACTTAAAATGCTCATAAAAGTTTATTTTGACTTGCTTATAAACATTTTTTTATTGATGAAATTAGGCAAACTTATAAGGAATCTTGTACCTATTACTTATTTTTCAAACCTTAGATATAATAAGAAAAATTTTTATGAATTTCAAACTTAAAATAAATTGCACATTTTGGTCATTTTCACGTATTTTGTCAAAATTTGAACTTTGATTAGTTAACTATAAAAAAAAAATTGTGACTACGGATTTTCAATATTTTTTATCTGCCTTTGAAACTAGATATTAGAAGCCTACTATTAAATTTTCAAGATTTTTTACCCAACAAATAAAATTTTATTGACATTTATAGAAAAAAAAACTAAACAAATTTGGAAACTGAAAATGTCCGTTAACAGCTCAAAATAAGTCAGAATATTTTGAAAACGCTATGGTGTGTAGAAAATGCTTATATAAACATTCGGTCAAAATTTCATGTATCTACCGTCATTTCTATTAGAGTTGTACCAAAAACCAAAATCGATTTTGTCGAAAATTGGTTTTCTGTAAAAATTCCCCGGGTTTTCCTTAATTTTTTATTTGTTTTTCACGGCTCTTTTGAAAACTACTGGGAACCTTTACTAACCTTAACTTTTGACCCCCCCCACAGTACCTACTAGATTCACTTTCCTATCAGAAAAGGTACTATTGAAGAAATTCGAAGCATTTTTGCCATCCTTAAAGGTGATGACAGACACAAAAATAAAAAACTAAAAAAAAACAAACATCATTGTAAAATCAAAACATTCATCACTCCGCTCAGAATCTAAAATAACATGTCATTATTACATTATTACGACATAATAACTGTATATATAAAAAAAAAATTGTATTTTTTATCGTTTTAATTGAGAAAATAAAATTATATAAAAATGTATAAAATTAGAAAATATCAATCAAATAATTAATGTATTATGTATTATACAGATAGCTCAAGTCGGGTATATGTTAATTAATTATTTTAAATTCTATTTTTAGCCTCGGAATATTGTAAAGATAAATTATCAATAAAAAGAACCAATCATTTTTTAATTTTGAAAACAGTAGTTTTATCCTTCTAACATTGTCTTTCATCCCAATAATGTGTACCGGGCGGAACAACTAGGATACTATATAAAGTCATTGTCATTCGTCATTTTATTAGTGTAGAAACATGGAACATTAATTATCAACTATATTACGAATATTGTATGTATTTAGAAGTGTAACAGATATAGCGTGAGGTGTACAAGGTGTATAGTAAACATATTTTATAGTTATTATAATGATAATAAAAAAAAAAATTATATTTAAATTTATTTAATTGAAATTTTATTGAATAATACATATTATGTAATCATAAGCGTGCATACGGGTAATTTTAACAATTTTACAAATACTACAATATGGCTAATGACTTAATGGTAAACAAGTCATGTAAACATATTTAAATATGTATTTCACTATTAATATGAAACTATTTTCAAATTATTAGATTTTTTATAATTTTAAACATTGTTATTAACTATATAAATACTTTGCTCTGCGTTTCACAGGTATTAAATTATGACTTGACGTTATTTTTATGTATGTACCTATCTGTTTGACATTGTTTTAAAATATTTAGAAATTGATGAATATTGGGATGAGATGTGTAGAAAAAAAAGAGTTACAAAACAGAGTTAGAAACATACCCGTGGGTGGCTATGTCCCAGTGGCTTAGCTAGATTGTTAAGGGTCGCAGGACAGTAAATAAACTAGCCCCCTCCTCCTAACGAATATTATTTTTAAAATAATTCAAAATTTACACTTTATATCGTGGGGCTCCAGGGCACTGTCTTATTTTGGCCTATGATAGTTACGCCAATGCTATGCCCTCCACATCTTGTCCTGTCTGTTCAAATACCTTTAAAAAACCTAACCTACTTTATGTAGTAATATATTTATTGTTTTAATTCTCACCCACTTTCCTACATTTAATTTATTAATTAAATTACAACATTTAGGGTTCCTTATTATATATGATAGGTATATTATAATATTGTAACCTTCGATTCAAAATTGCAAATTTGTAAAAAAAAACACGACTATCGTGTACCTATCGACTATAATCTAGACAAATTGAAATGTTATTCTTAACGTATAATAATTACTTATATGTAATACTATTATTAAACCTATACTATTATGTTCTGTGGGTGGATCCGATAATCGATATCTACTATGAAAAACACTTGAATAATGAATAGTGGTTTAAACTTTGTAAAATAATTTCTTCAAACAGCGTTAACTGTATTAGTAGATTAGATAATATTAATGAAAGATTTAATACTTCAATTAAGATACAGATTTTGACCAAAAAATAATAATATTTTCAAAATCCTGGGAGTTTTCTTTATTTTATGTACACATATGAATTTAAGTGAAATTGAGTAATTTTCATTGGCACAATAAAAAACAAAAGATATCTTAAACATTTAGATATTTTTGAATAATTTTAGATCGTTAAAACAAATAAATGATAATAAATATATTTTTATCTTCCTAAAATCCTAAGTACTCAGAAGTAATGCCTTATTATTTCTAATTACATATTATAGCACGCATTAAATTAAAACAATACAAATATATTACATTTAATAATAATCAATCATCTTCTGAGTCTGAATATTCGGTGGTATCATAACTTGTACCAGATGATGAACGAGATCTCTCACCTGCTGGTATAGCTTCAGTTATCATTTCTTCCAAATACAATGGAAACCCTAATAAAAATATGAAAGCAACTTTTATTTTAAACTACTGTCTACTTAAATACAAGTTAATCATATATAAGACAACATAACAAATTATTGTAATACGTACAAGACATGTTTTCGTCTTCTGACTCAAAACCTTCAGAATCAGTTTCTATATTATCTTCTTCTTCAATCTAAAATTACAAATACAACTAATTCTAGTTTATCAAAATAATCACAAAAAAAACATACCGTTTTCTCTTTGCTTCTAAATCTACCGACATCGTATACTTGTAAAAGTGACTCATCAACTCTTTTATTTGCAACAATAGCTACTTGAGTATCATGACTATTGCAAGAAAAATTATACATGCGTTCTTTAACATCAAAAGTGGCTAAACACATAAAACAGTTCGTAAAAACAAATAATTATTATACCTTAAAATGTTTTATAAATACAAAATATTTAACAAACACTATGTTCATTATATCTACCTATATTTGAGTAGTCATTAGGATCTAGAGTTTTGAATGCAGTTATGTAAGGAGAATCAGCCCTAGTATATTTACGACCGATGTTATGCAAATACATTCCTTCTCCTGATTTGAAGAATGTCACATTACATTGATCAAGACTTGGCACTGTATGCAACAACTTTAATGTGCGTATATCATAGACTTCTTTATTTGATATAATCTACAAAGTTATAGGTAAAAAAATAATTTTTCGGATCCAATCCACCTAATTTTATAAAAATTGTAGCTTACCTCAAATGCATTTGGATGGAAAATTTCACTAATATATTGATTTGATTTATTAAACTTATGGATTTCTTTTCCAGCGATGGCATCCCATAATACACCATCTGATAAAACTAATTCATTAGTAGCATCAAATTTTGCTTGATTTTTAAGGTACGTATTTGAATGTTTTGGAATTAATGTTAATATTTTTTTACTAGTTTCTAAATCATATATCTAGAAAAAAAAATATTACGATTAAAAGTTAATTAAAATAATTATAATGAGTAGCTGAAATTTTATAAATACTGTTGTTGTTTCAGCTTTAGTTCCAAGTATTTTATTTTGATCATAATTGCTAAAAGTGCTGTATCCCATATTGTCCAACGAATATCTAAACAAAAAGATAATATTTTAGAACATAAGATATTAAAAAAAAAAAACAAATTAAAGTAAATTTACTTAATACTGATTCCACCTTCAGATATAGACCAAATACTCGTTACAGACTGTAGCCAAACATTAGATGATAACAACAACCTTTTATCATTACTGCATTGTAAGTTTGTTATATTAAACTTGGGGGATAGAAATGTTAGTTCTTCTTGTGAAGTAAATAAATTTAACACTTTAATCTTACCATCGAATGTCCCAATAGCAATACGATTTTGGCTCTAAAATCAACAACTTTATATTTAGAACAATAAATATATAATATATATTATATATTATTTTAATAGACTTACCAAAAACTCACAACACGTGAAATTTGCATTTTCATAATCCATGCGGATATCGTGCATTAGGCAAAAACGACTATGTATGAGTCTTTGGTTTAGGTTTCTAGAATGTATGTTTTTGGAAAATCGCATAGCAAAGTTTTTACACATTGTTGTGTTACTCCTTGGTTTAGGATCAAGACATTTGTGTGGACTGTATGAAAATGTGATTAATTATATTATATTATTTGTTTAAAAGTGTAATACTTAAATACTTACACAAATAAGTCGAATTGAGGGCATGTAACTATAGGCTGTTTACATGAGACATGTTGATTGGTCAAGTATTCAGTAACAATAGATTCTAAAGTAACTTTTGATTCAGTATTATTGTCGGTAAGTAATGTTAAATCTTGGCCAATTTTTTTATGAACTGATTTAGACATAGGT